>JASXSY010002768.1:0-27416 GCA_034509805.1 Sipha maydis
GAAAACGCAAACGCCCGCCGACCGCCGGTGGTGCGTGCGCGTGTGCACGCGCCGTAAAAAGTTTTAAACGACACTATAAAGTCCTCAAAGCGCCGCGGAACGTGTGCAATAACATTACGGTCGCCGACCCACCGGTTAAGCGTTTCGCAGTGCGACACGCACGTAGCGTAATAACATTGCGCTTACGAACTTTACGGTCGTCCCGCGCACGTGGTCGTGCGTTGCGTTTCTCGGAATTTTCGGGTTATCGCGTAGCCCGTGCACGCATCCGCGCATGCACCCGCGCATGCACCCGCCCGCTAGCGTTCCGCTGACGCGTTCTCGAGTCGCGCGCCCGAGCTTCTCGGAAACGCACTTAAACAGTTCGCGGCTGCGCCCTTTACGACCGCGATAACGCGCCGCCACGACGGTCGGACGCGTTTTAACGCGTGCACAATCGGTGTATACGTGCACCTACAGCAAACAACATTGCGCATTACAATTAAACCCGCGACGGCGTCCGCGCGCCGGGACGCAAGGGTCGTATACGTCGAAACGTGATCCGCGTTCAATCCACGTACGTCTCTGCACGGGGCATTAACGACATTTACACGCGTTTTACGATCGTGCATCCGTAACCGTCGCTTTCAGCAGCAACTCCCCGTGCGAAAAACTACATCGAAACGTACTTATATGGGTTGAACGAAATCCACCATACATATCGTATGGCATCATAGGCGGCACTTGGCTCATATTATCGGGTGGGCAAAAATTAATCATAATTTACTGACCCATATAAAAATTTTCCCATATTCAACTTATCTAATACATATACATTCCACCTAAATTTTAATTATTATCTCAATAATAACAGATAACATCTCACACTCCTATACTTTTATGATTTATATTTTAATAATTTCCCAGTCAAGTGCCACTAATGGGTAGTTTCTTATTCCTATTTTCATTGTATTTTTGAATTTATCAAAAATAAAGAATTTATACAATAAAGAATTTATCATGTGTTAACCGACAGAATTTTACCGGTTTGTCTTAACCGACACTTAACCAGACATTGTAAGAACGGCCCTAATTGTGCTAAATAGTACAGATTTGCATCTTAATAAAAAAAATATGTGGTATATGTTATGTTATGTTTTAAAAGTAATCATAATATTATATTAATATACAGTTTTCTAGAATTTACATTAGTTTATGGTAATATTGATAATTTTAAACTGATTTAACATATGATTTCTTGTATAATTGTACAATAGTTATTTAAACATAAATATTTTATAAACATTAAAAATTGTTTTAATAACATTTAATTTATGAGGGGGCAAAATTATGAGTTTGCCCTCTCAATATTTTTCCTGGGGGAGGGGAAAATTCCTTCTCTTGCCCCCCCCCTAAATGCTGCCTATGTATGGCATGATACTCGGAGACGTCATTGGCTTCGCAGAAGCTTTTGGGGCGCGCACAGTTCAAAAGTCCTTTTAGAAGTAGAAATTATTTCACGTAACCTAATAGCTCACAAATTATAACGAACGGATGGAATTCGAAACGATATTTTTAGACCAACATCTTATCACCTCCACGCTGTACGTCGAAAATAATTTTGTATAAAAGGCCGAGACGACGGACGTCATTCTCGGAGGTGCAGACCCAAGGGCTCTGGCCCCCTACCACTTCCTTTCGCCGGTCCTGCTTTCGCAACCACCGTACCCGATCTCGGAGGGGATAATAAAATACGTTTGGCGGTGGTGGCGTGTTACGACGATTCACACACAGTCACCCGTAATAAAAAAAAATAAAAAAAAACCAACCCTACGCGGGACGTTATAAAACGATACGTATGCGTGTGCGCGCGTGCGCGAGCCCTTCCCGTCACGCGGAAGATTATCGCAGGCCGTAGCAGCGGTGGTGGCGGCGATGACGACGGTGGCGGCGGCGGCGGTAATGCGGGACAGGGCCGGTCTACTATACGGCTGTGTACCGTATAAAACTGTGCAGTATGTACACATGTACGCAATCCGTGTGTGTATATACGTGCACGCGTAATATGTACATACAATTTATGTACGTATACGCGTGTACATAACGGTCTGTGTGTACCGGCGGCCGCGGACGCAATATTTTATTACGGGCACGCCATATAACCGTCGCCGCAACCGACCCGCCGACCGTTTGCCCGCTTCGTCGTCGACGAACCGAACGATCGTGCGCGCCCACAAGCACACAAGCACGCACGCACACGCACACCGCGTGGTCGCTCGGTCGTCGTCCGGCCTTTCGCGCTAGCCGGCGCGCGTTTTTTTTTTTTTTTTTTTAATTGATTCCGGAACAACGGCGGACGCACGGCAATAACCGTATCGCCGCTGCACACCACCGCTGCACTGCCAAAAATCCGGGGCTGTAAATACCGATAGGAAGTACCCGTTCGTCATTGTTGTACGCGTACTGCGGTACGCCATGCCGTCCGAGAGCCCTGGTTTTTACTGCCGGCGCGCGTCCGTCCGACCGTCCCTGCCGCGCCAACGTGACCGATGGCACGCCGATGGACGTATTCAATCGCCCGACGTAGGGCATCCGAGTAACATCACCGTTCTCGCGGCAAGAGTACGCTGCTGAAAGGCCGGTCACCGGTGTTCGAAACCGCTGCACGCCAGGAGTTATAACATTGTTTGTCCACGTTTTCGAAGTGGTCACGTTTCACGAGCAACAAACACAACACAACGTTTTGTTTAATTACATTTATTGAACATTACTCGTCCGCAATAGTGATATCATTGAGTTGTCAAGACACGATGTCGTTACTATGCTCATTCGGACAAGCAACAATAACAAATAAGTATCATTATACTGACAACCGGATTTGTTTTAACTTTAAATGAAAACAAAATAAAACACGGTTCCCTAAAGGTTGACTGCCCTCCAGATGCACACTATTGTACACATGAGTACGTGATGTTAAAAGAAAACAATTTAAACTTGAATTTAGTTACGGAGAGCGTCAGCGTGATTGTTCGAGAATACTCCCGAGCGTGCGAGAATGTTCTCGAACTTAGCTGTGTGGAATAAACTGTAAAATGTAAAATTAAAATATAAATTAACCTCCGTTAAGTACACCTTATACGGCATATTATTCTTACTATGAAATCGCTGTAATAGTTATAGCTCAAAAACTTTAACTACTCCTAAGTATTACTATATTTTCTAGTTACTCAGATAGATTAAAGTATTCATACTTTAACTTATATTTCATACTTACACTATTCATACTTATTAGTATCAATTTGAGAAGTGAATATATATATATATATATATATATATAGAAAACGGGTAGAACCCGATTGCGTACGATTTTCCTTTTTGAGAACACGATTGCGTATGTTTCCTTTATAACAAAGGGAACCCCGTTAAACCCCGTAAAACTACACGATTGCGTATGCCACGTTGCCAAATTTATAATTATACATTTATTTTGTTTTCAAAAGTTCATACGTTTTGAAAATTTTTCAAAAATTCTTAATATATAGTATAAAGTTGTGTTTATATATAAAAAAAAAAAAAACGAGTTTACAAAATAATTAGTTAATAGCAAATAGCTTATCACGCAGAACTACAAGTCAAAAGTAGGAGCATTACACTGCGACAGTCGTTCGAGTGACATCTTATCATAAAACATAAACAAACATATTATTTTGTATAATAAATCACATCATTATTTTTGATGGCCTAATTGGAATCGAATCATCTGCTTTACGTTTACAATTTTTTCGTATAATTTGGCGTTCAATTTTCTCCTTTGTATTTAAAATATGGTTATGCACAACCATTTAATTTGCCCGTCTTTTCATTGGCGTATAAAACGATATTTGAGCCAATTAATGCCAAGTCTTTTCCGCGTTCTGACATAATTATTTTAA
This sequence comes from Sipha maydis, assembly GCA_034509805.1. Classification (NCBI taxonomy): domain Eukaryota; kingdom Metazoa; phylum Arthropoda; class Insecta; order Hemiptera; family Aphididae; genus Sipha; species Sipha maydis. The sequence continues at coordinate 3,912 of JASXSY010002768.1, forward strand.
TTTCTTGATTTTCCAAATTTTCCATATTTTTTCTATTATTTTACTACACTCGATGTGAACGGTGGTCAGTCAACTAATCACATATACAGCGGTTATAAGTAGTGTAAACTTTCATTTTATGATGATCATTCGATGATCATCGTTTCCAAGTTTATCGGGAAATTTCCTAGTGTGACAAGTGACAACGTTGCGTAAAAATAACGTACACAATCTTGTTATAAAAATGGTTGAAAAAGGTATTGTCGATAAGCAGCGTACGGAATCGTATTCTACCCTAGAAAATAAATATGAGTTAAGGGCGTAAAAATCATTTTTTTTTTTAAATCATAAATTGCTAAATAATGATAAGGTAATAATGTAATAAGAGTTTAATTATTATTATTCTTTACAATACTCATATTTTCAATACTTTGAGCGTTAATTTATTAAAACATGAATGAATACCATGAAGAAAAATTAATAATAATATTCGTTGAACTTGAAAGTGTAAACAATATTATTGCTTGCTCCTTTGTTTTTTGCGATTCTTTGAGACGTTTATGCTCATCGCATGAACCTAATCAACAAGACCTAATCTAGTTTTTGGACAAAATCATAATGTCAAGAATATATTATGACACAATCATATATTATACGTGTGATATTATCGTACGCACATGTAATATATTATGAAGTTATACGTATACAAATGTTGTAAAAGCCAAGTTTTCTTATCATATTGCCACAGTTTGCAGGCGTAAAAGTGTACACGTTTATTCGTACACAAAGCATTTGCAAATTATGTACGCGTGCGAGTACACGGTGTCCCGATCTGTGATGGGCTTATGCTCCGAAGAGTAACCGTTATCTTTGTGCGAAAATATAAATAATTTTAATCATCGTTTGATTCAGAAGCAGCTATGATCATAAGCTGTTGATTTGTTAACTTACGGATTGTAATAAACCACTTATATGTCTCCTTCTCACTTATCATAAATTATTGTAGTGATATTGTTGTATATTTTAGTGAAAAGAAATAATCCGTTTTCTTATTTTATATCGGAGTCAATTTTAACCGTTTCTGTTATCTACGACGCAAACGTATAATATGATTAGGTTTTACCGTATGCAATTTTACTAATTTTCCTGATTTATTTCCAACTCATAAATAAGTTTCATTCTAATTCTAAACTTAAATCTGGTTGATTTTTTTCGAACAACCATGAAGTTTCGTTCTTTTTAATTGTTGAGACAAAATCAATTCAAAATTCCTTACTCCCATAATTATTCTAGTGTTAAGGTTTTCTCACTCGAAAATTCAGAATAGAAAAATTTTGAATACTAAAATACAATACATTTGGAGTCCTGGGAAATTGAAAAATTGTTTTTACAACATCAAATTAACGACTTTTTTTTTATAAATGTATAACAATTATTTATTACGAATTATGATATTTAAAAACGCATGGATCCAATAAATGTTATACATTCGAATAATATTTTAAGTACACAAACAAACATGCATAAGTTTAAAAATTATTTACACGGAAAAAAACATATCAGTTATTATGTTTCTACTACCTACTATCTGAATACATTTCAAAAAATAGTAATTTATTAATGGAGTATCATTTCATGGATTATTAAACTATAGTTATATTTCAAAATTAAATTCGTATTAAAATTTTTTAAGAGAAAAATATTATTTATTTTATAGTTAATAAATGTTATATTGCTGTACATTATAAATGCACGAACTTCTAATATTTTTAGAAGATCAATGCAAGTCCTGAACTTTTACTAATGTGTTAAATTTAAGCTTTTCAAGCCAAGTGTTTAAACCCTTTTCGTGTAAATGGAGATTAAGCATCATATTTCAAGGACGGAGAACATTTTTAACTCATATCGTATATTATATTTTAATTACTTTTAAAGTTTATTTTTTTAATTTAGTTCTAAAGTGCTCTGAGCAACGATTATTAATGCATAACCGTTATATACTATGACAAGACTACTATCGACGTGTAAACAGCATGTATAAAAAAATATATACACAATTTTAGATGTTTATAGGCAAATACATAGCTGTATAGACGTTATCATATAATGTCATTGAACTACACAGTATATATTATACACTGTGTAGTTCGATGAAGCCTGAGGTATAAACGATAAATCAAAATTGTAGATGGGTTCTGTATTTTTTTTATTATTAAAGTATAATTTAAATAAGAAGGGTGACATTTCCATATAAATATGCACACCATCATCACTAATTTAATAATTTGTGCCTGTGATAATCATTAGAACATTTCTGGACTGGTAGAATCGTAAACAAATCCTTCCGGCATCCATTTGGCAAAATCTTCGGGTTTCTCGTTTTCTCTGAGGAGGAAAATTAAACTCTCGGAAAAAGTGAAAGTTTGGTTACTTTTTCCCCTAACGAATTTCTCATAAATATTAAAACATTTTCGTTTCACCATCCAAGAGTTGACCCACTTCTTTTGGAATGGTGTTTATTTATTATCAGCTGTGTTATAATATGAATCAGATTTTTGGTTCCCGATAGACGCGCTGAGCCGGACTGACGTTCGATAACCCCTATTTTACTATAAAGTGGTCAAAAGACCAGTGGGGGAGAAGGGTCATCGCGTAGTATACTCATTTTCCTCTCTTCCAAACGCCAATAATATGTATATAATCTTTTTTTCTTCTTTATCAAAGTAATATTCCAGTTTTATAAACACACACACACACACACAAATAGAACCGATTGTGGTCATCGACGATGACGATGAAGTATGTAATAAGTAACGTTTATGTGACTCAGGGATAAATTACGTGTTTCGCTGTAAAAACCCACGGCGGCAGTGGCAGTGGTAGTGGCGGCGGCAGCGGCGACGTCGCCAGCAATCGATGAGAATAGTAGTGGTCGGGAAAAATGACATTGAAATTTGCTTTCCGAAAAAGTTTATAAGGTCCTCTCTATATACAAACGCCGCCGTTATCTGACGTTATACATCAAATAAAAGTTTCCTTTTGTTTTTGGGTTATTTTATTTTATTTTGTATTTTGTATCTTTTTTTTTTTTACAAACTTGAAATGGGTAACTTATATTTTATAAGTTCCGCTATTTGATACGTTATAGTTGTCATGGTTACACTCAGTGAATAGCGATGGAAAAAAAACCGAAACTTAATTTTCGGAAAAACAAAACTGTATATTAAACTCGTATATTCAATGATGAATTTTCTCGACAATCGGCTACGGTGATAATGTATTAAGGGCAAATCGATTGGACAGCTGTTCATACACATTGGATTACACTATTTCTATTGAAATGTTAATTACTTAATAATAATTTGGATTTCAACACACTTATCTAACAAAAAATATTTGATACAGTTATGACACAGACTTGACTTAGTACAATGTAGTAACCGAAACACGCTGTAGTTTAAAGCACCATCATACTTTGTAAAGTCCATGTTGTTTTTATTGTCAACTCGAGTGAAGTTTTCCAACATTTCAAAAGCTTATGATTAAAATAATGATATTTTCAAAAATTTACTTTTTTTATGAACTTTGAAAGTTGACTATTATGCTTTATTTTTATTTTTATAGACTTTCGAGAGTAAAATTTGATTAACAAATGGTTTGTATAATTTCAATATAAAACATTTAATCGGTATTTTTATACCCATAAAATAAAAGAATAATACTATTATTGAATTATGTATTCATCAAATAATTAATTATACATTTAGTTTCAACATGAGTTTAAGTTTCAATCTTAAACAAAGCGTTCGTTTAATATTAACCTTAAATCTGAGACACTGTTATTTTTAAAAATTATTTTTTTTCAGTTTATATGGAACTGTAATCTTTGAATTAAATATTTTCTAAATTCCAATATTTATTTCTTTACATGAGTAAAAAAATCTTTTATACTTACATTTTGATAATATTAGAATAAGAAGTCTAATTTTTTTAAAACTTTACTTATTACATTTTTTACTTATTTATTTATACATTATTATACTACATAATAATATATATTTAAATAACATATTGTTTTATTCGACACAAAATATAGAATATAAAAATAAACATGATCTGCAGAATTTCATATTTTCATAGTTTCGAAAATGTTTGATTTTACTGCATCAAAGTTAAATGAATACACTCGCACAGTGATAATATTGAAAGCTGAAATATAATTTTGCTTCTTTACCCATATTTTTAAATTGTATTACAATAGTTGATGTTTACTACTTTAAGATTATTATAAGAATTTTAATCCACGTAATTTCGCTTCAACATCAAACATATTAGTAGTAATAATTATAATAAACTGAAAACGATTAATCTAACGAAAGAAGTATTCTATAGCTAGAACAATTAACGATGAATCGTAATTCCTCCTTGAACAATGTAGCCTTTAATTTTGAACTTAAAATAACCGTAAAACGTTACCTATAAGAGTTATATATTAAATATGCATAATGTAAAATACAATCTCTAGAGTAGTGTAATGGAAACATGAATTACTATGGAAAAACAATTATTTTTCCTACATTGATGTTACTAAGCAAATATTAATAAACATTTTATCAATTTACAAAAAAAAAAAAAAAAATAAGTATTTTCAATAAGAACGCATAAATATGGTAAACTTGTGTTTAATTCTGAATATAGAATTTCAAGAAAAATTTTCCTCACATATCACAAATTAAAGATAAAAATAATTGTGAATAATAATCAACTCTTCAGTTCGATAAATCGTTTTAATATGTATTATCATTATTCAATTATTACGAAACTAAAAAATGAAAATAAAAACGATACCATATGAACCTATTTGCAATGTTATATAAATAGTAAATAGTATAAGACTCATAATATTGAATTTATCTACATATATGAATGTTATTAGTATGATATATAAACAATCTTTGTGAAATAATACAACTGCTTCAACATTCATTTGTATATGCGAGTAAAAAGTATTAATTTGTATTAAAGAATACATACGAGAATAATATTTTATTCTTACGATTAAAATTATAGTTAAAAGTGGAGCTCTTAATACATGTGAATTCACGGAATTCATGTGACACATATCACGTATCAAATCCAAAACTAAAAAAAGGTTATAAATATTTGTTTACATCATGTTTTATTAAAATAGAGATGTACTAAACTATAAGTTATTATTATGCTATATTTGATCAAAGCTAGTTATACATTGGTTAAGTAATAGTTATTTTTAAATAAAATAAATACAAATAATTTAACTCTTAATTTTATATTTTTGGGCATTCCAAATGTCATTACAATTTAAGTAAAAGTAAAGTGATTCAAATTGTAAATATCATTGAATAATTATTGAAAAATCCTTTAAGTGCATTAAAAATAATAAAATAAAAATGAAGGATATGAAATAAAATAATGGATCAAACCTTTAGATTACTATGATTATCTAAAAATATATAAGTTTTTACAATTAACTTACCTTTGATATATAATAAAAATTCAAATAAATTATGTATCTATGTATGAAAACAAGATATTTATTGCTATTTATTTATTTATTTATATATACAATTCTTAATTATTTTTATGATATTATTATTTAAAAATAAACACAAGCGTTAAAAAATATATACTGAGGGAACTGAATCACGTTTTTATAGTATTCAAAAATGACCAATGTTAACAAACAAAATTGAAATATTACACTTTATACCATTACATTATATTTTAATCGATTGTTGATTATAATATTCCATGCATTAAGCATTAATGTTATATTATGATAGTAAGTATACGTATTAATGTAATTGCATGTATAATACATAGACTTTAGTTTTATTTTTTTCAATACTGCAGACACGTCAAATTATATCGTGGTGGCCGTTTAGTCCTTTAAAGAATATTTTCAGGGACCACCTCATGGCTGCTCTACCGTTAAAAAAAAAATATATATATATATATAAATGTAATATATATTATACACACATACGCATACACGTACACATATACATACATACAGCACATTGTGTGTGTAATAAAAAGGACGTCGGACAAGTGGCCTAAGTTGTGCGAGTGTGTCTGCAGTGTGCGTGCGTCTGCGAGGTCTCAGACACGATCGATGGCAAGTGGCTCCAGTGAAAATCCCTTTCCGTCGAGTGCCCCACTTTCCCCGTCTTATGCCGCTTTCCCACCCACGCCTTCACCCGACCTTCCCTCACGCAAAACATTTTCATTCCAATCGCTTATCTTTCCCGCCTTTCTGTTCTCAACGACGGCCGACTCTCCGTTCATTGCCTTTACAACACTACTCCACCGCACTACGATTCTTCTACTCACATTCATATTATCGTTTCATCCTTCGTTCGTGTATACAGTCATATCCCCTCTCGTATTTTGTGCCAAAAAAAAAGAACCTACTTATAGTGTATATACACATGTATAATTTTTTTTTCGATCAATCTGTTCGTTTGCGTTAACTCAACGACTTCTGTAATGAGAAACGCATCATTCTGTAGTATTCAGCGTGGTTTTATCTACCAGTCGACGACGTGTCATTTATTTTTGAAAAATTTAAGAAAAATATACTATGCAGTTGCATCGTGACATGTATATTAATATATTATAACGGTGCGTCGAGTGTAAAAGAAACAAGCGAGTAGAACACATATATTAGTACGCAAATGATATTTTAAATTGACCATAATTTGACTAAGTAAAAAACACACCATTATTATATACTCGTATTATTATTGTGTTGCATTTTAAAATGTGTTCGATTTTACTACAAACTCGATAATCAATTTGGTTAGAACATATTATTTTATGCATACTATAAAATATCGAAAATATGTATTTAAAACTGTACGATGAGCAGTGGCGATGATGACGGAAGCGGGAGTGTAACATAAATATAGGTTTGACGTATAAAACTAATGTAAATCCATTAAATCGTTTGGGTTTTCGTGTTTTATGTGTTCTTTCGGGTTAATCAATATACATGCTATAATATTTATTATGAGTTGTGTGTGTATGTGTGTGTAGGGGAATCTCAACAGACTCGTCTTCAATATAGCCCCGTCGCCACGTCCTTGTTTATAATGTCGTCAACTTTTCACATAACTTTCTCGACACTGAATATTCTAAACGTTTAATGCTCATGTATATTATTGACAGTGAAACATTTTCATCGTCTCTCTCAATAATAGATCACTAGATGTGAAATGAAAACTACAAAATTATATTAATATATATTCGTATCCGTCTGTCCTTTATCTCATAAAAGTAATGTATTTGCGATGATGGGAGGGGATAAGATGTGTAATAAGTGTAATTTCCTGTCCACCATAATTTATTTTTTTATATTATTTCTACAATAACTAAAATTGTAAATATTAATAAATTGACGAGAATAAGAAAATCACCCATTGACTAAAAAATTAATAACATTTGAATTGTTGTACAAATGTTTTATTATATATCTTCGTTCTTTTAGGACAAGTTAACCTTATTACGGTAACGAAAAACATAATCTTATACAATGTAAAAACCATTCCGATTGGTTTACAAATAAAGTCACTGTGAATTCGCTTGCTCGTATGTATTCAAATAAGCGTCGTAACACAATTATCGCGAGGACGGGTGATTTTGTTGTTGCACCGAGTTAAGCGGCAGACCAGTTCATCGCACACAACGATTTAAATAAGACGTCAGCGTCAGTGTCATCGTGTACGACCACAGCACTATACGTAACAACTCCATGGTTAGCTATAGAATGTTTTTTTTACAAAACGATAAATAAATAATAATTATGCATTCTGAAGACACAAAAAAAACCCGACGTTTTATTCATCGTCCTATTATACTTGGTTAGTCGACTGCGTTTGTTTAATCTAACTAAATTAAGTAAATTATCATACGAATAATTGCCAAATAATAGTGCTAACATAATAATAATTCGGGTACAATGGAATTATTTGACAAAAAAAAAAAAAAAAAACTATTTGTAATTTTTTGTACATTTTTTTTTCATGAGTAATTAAAATATATTTAAACACATATTATGTTTTATGTAAGGGGTTGTAAAAAAAATATATTTTTTGATAAACAAACTAAATTTTAACAAATAAATTCGTCAAAATATGAATTCACATGATCAAAAAGTAAGTTTATTTGTTATGAAATGAATGAAAAAACCAATATAAAGAAATAATAGTACCAAAAATATCTTTCACGAATTTTAAATCTACTTTAAACTAATAATATTTATAGAATAAAATAATTTTCAATATTAGACCGATTCCAATAAAATATTCTAAAATTATACGTAAAACGATGACGATGAAAAGTTGGGATATTTTAATAGCTTTTAAGAATAGTCAACAATTCAATTTTGTAAATAAATTGAGAAGAAATTAATTCCGCATTATAAGATTAACCTAACAATTGATAAGTATTGAAAGTAATTTTTAATGAGGAAAATACAATTCTGTGAAGTAATTCATTAAACAAAATCAACAAACGTATTCTATGTTAGCATAAGAAGTGTACACAATTCATAGAAACTTTTAAATAAAATCACAGTTATTTGTATAATATTACGATCTAAATAGAAAGAATAAAATTGAAATAGTACGACTATCGAATGCACTAGATATAAATAAATGACTGTATTATTATGACAAAACAAAATATTAAATTTTCATTGTTGGAGTTTGATAATATTAGTCAACAACTAATCTGAGCAAATGTTACAATACTACTTAAATGCTCGCGGCTTTATTGTTCAGTTTATAGAATATACAGTAATGACTAGTCGACGCTTGATGATGATGTTTGTTATTATTGCTGTTACTGTAGTACGAATAGAATAATAATAAACCATAATGGGCTCGACGCGTTCCGAGTAGACGGTCGAATAGAAACCGCAAACGGCATGGTGCGCGCATGCAAGATGAAAATCTTTAACTTCATACACGGCCGTTAAAACTCCTTACGTCACATTATGCAGCTGTGTGGGCGCCGGTACGTTGCTGTCGTTGTTGTAGAAAGAAGAGCACACATGCGCGCCCGAGCATATGTTTGTTAGTGTTTATGCGTGTGTGTGTGTGTGTGTGTGTGTGTGTGTGTGTGTGTGTAACTTTGGAACCGCTTACAGACAAACAATATACATATACTACGGTGGCGTTATTTAATATACAATAAAAATATGAAAAAGAAAAGAAAAAAAATAAATTGTAAAAAATAAATATATAAAACGAAAACAGGTTCTATAATACCGTTTGTACTGCAAGAGAGGCTAGACGGACTTTATGGAGGATGACTCATTATATACGTATATACAATATACATATAAGTATAATATGTATATTTACATGCGCACATGATGTCTATGCGTTTTAATTTTTATATTTCTCCAAACATGACGTTTATGTGCACCATAATGATCTACAAGTATGTTTAATATACATATATTTTAATACATTAATTAGCAACACGTATTATAATAATATTGTATATGATGTTGTAATATATTATATTGTAATATCATAATTGTTATAATATTATATATTGTACATCGTATAGTATATCTGCACACGTGTCTACATAATAAATTGTGCATATTAAATATTGTTGGTTGTAATTTCAGCGGTTGTATATATATATATATATATATATTATGTATAATGAATCTCGATAGTTTTGACGCGACAGTGACAATAATGCAGTTGAGTTTTTGTGATATAGTTCCTAATAAAACAATTGAGCGACAGTTTTTAAAAATATAAATACTAGAATTACTACCAACTGTTTTCCTTTTTTCTTATTCCTAGTATATTATAAATCATCGATGTTTTCAAAAAATCAAATAATATCCCACAGCTCTCACATAAAATTTAACATAATTTTTCATAATTTTATTTTAAAATATCAATCGAATTTCAATGTTTTCGTATTTAATTTATGTATATGACTAAATAACATAGTTGTGTATATGATTAGCTTGTAAGTTTAACGCATTTTATCAAAGGTATGCTTAAAAATTACATTTGGAAAACAATATTTTTAATATTGTGTGTTTTAACAAATTAGCAATTATCTTGAAAAAATTATTTTATTGATAATTAATTTACTTTTTACCACTTGCAGTATATGTGTACAGTTTACTTTATCGTTTTTAATCTATATAAAAATAATACATTCAAAATGTCTTTTGTTACTTTTACATCATTATTAAATCACTAATGTTTACGATCAAAATATGGGACTTGAGTCAATGAAAAAAATATTCTCTTGTATTTTTCCCTGACTGATCTAAAGTGCCCAAAACTGATTGCAAATTCGTCATAACAATTTTGATCACAGCTAGGGTTATGTTCTAAGAATTCTGGGATGAAGTGTATAAAAACACTACATTTTGTAAAAAAAAAAATCGTAATTCTTTGTTTTATAAAATATTTGTTTATTCGAGTAATATGAAAAAGAAAATGTTTAGTTTATTACTCAGTACTGTTGATGACTGAGATGACCATAATGTTTAGAAAATGTTGCTCTTTTCAACAGTTCTTTGTTCCCTTGAATATATTTGTAGAACTCTGCGAAAGTCATGTTATAATTAACTCGAAACTGTAAAATCGACTTCATAGTCTCTAGGAGGCGATTTCGTTCATCAGTCTACTGGGCTAACATTAACGAAAAAATCCTTACGCATACTTTAAGTCATATGAGTTTGAAAACATATTTTTTTTATTTTTTATCGAATATTTGTATATAATAACACAAAATTTGTGACATTTTAAATGCGCATTTTCAATCGGGAGATTTTTGTCTTTTGTCGGGACCGAGAACTCTATAACGGTGACAATCCCGATATATCGGGATGGATGGCAACCCTATTCACAGCCAGTATTTGCGTTATCTAATTTGACAACTGAAATGAAACAACTACGGATATAGAAATCTATGAAAAGAAGAACTGTGCAAGACGTAATATTTTTAGCACGAACCTTAAATGTATAATAAAAAATAAAATTTAAAAATGAGGTTGTTAAAAACTCATAGTTTTAGTATTTTTATAGAGTACATATTTAAATAAATTTCATTGTTATTGAACTCCTTACAATTTTTCAATTGTATAAAAAATGTTTCCAGTTTGTTTATTATTATTGTATACAGACATAAATACAATATTAAATTACAAATCAAAATCGAATCCCTTTGAACATGTTCATATGTATTATTTTTATTCTATTCATGAATTGAAAAATGCTCGTTGTTAATATTTTGTTGACAAAGATTTTACAAAACTTTTAATATGATAAGTTATTAAAAACTTGATTATTTGATTTGAAGTAAAATAGTCTGTAATCGCATAGAGTAAAAATATAATTTAGTATCTTAAGTGCTGTTTGCAATAAAACAGCGCTTAACAATAAAACACATTATTTATGATTTACGATTATAATATATGTTTTGCAAGAATAACATTTAAGTGCAGTTATCTATTTAAATATGAGTATAATATCACTATAAAAATATGTTTGAAATGTTTTACTTTTTTTTAAAAAAAATTATCAATAAAATTCGTAAAAGAAAAATAATTACACTATTTTTGATAGTATGTATTATCTCACAAAAAAACAATAATTCGATTAAAGTAAAAAAATCAATGTATTTTTGATTTTTTGACTGACCTGGTCAAAAATAAACGGAAAAAAATTAAAAATACACCATTAAAATTGGATATAAAAACGTACTTAGTACCCGGTGAAAAACATTAGAATGATGACGCAACCAGAGAAAAAAATTATATTGGAATTAATGTTGTTCTTGCATCGCAGAAATATTTAAGTTTCACAATTTGTTATTTTACGCGATGTTTAAGATGTTATTGAAAAACGCCCATTTATTACAGAACGGAGACTACGACGTAAATATAACCTAATTACAATTTTTATTATGGATTCCGAGTATACAGGATACGTAGTACTATATTCATTTGTTGATAGCTGGTCTTTCTTTATTGCTGTTATAGAAAAACTGTTCACATTAACGTGCAATAGCTTTTACAGGTCTTATAATTGATGGTTGAATTTAAGATTAAATATTATTACTCACTTAGCTCAAAGCAAATGGGCTTAATCTCAACCAAGAAATCTCATCTTAGTTTAAAGTATCCCTAAATCATTTAAGTTGATCCTTCGCATATTTGGTAGGAAGTCGGTAGCAGCCTATGAGCTATTTAAATCGTGATTTATGGGTTATGACGGAGTTTATTGGAACGCGACAATGAACATGTTATTAACACTGTAATTTTAGATTTGCATGTTAGGTGCTAGAACAATGATTATTATTATTCTTATATTTAATAAAATTGTGGTACCTAATTGTTTTTAGTTATAATGCCAACTAAAATGTCAGAAAATTATTTTATACTTGTATTTATGGGTAGTAAGAAAATCGCGAAGCATAATAATATTATGTCGACAAATTTTATCTACTTTACAAAAGATATTTCACAACGGCGATAAAGTATTGAACCGTGGTGTTTTATGATTTTTGTTGTTTATTTCACGTGAATGTACAAATATTCAAAGTATTTGTATACGAGTAAACCGTACAACTAATCACACTCTTTCGAGTACGAGTTCGTATTATTTATATACTTTTATGATGAAAAAACATGTTGTCATTACTGTTTATATGACTTTTGCGAATGTTTGGGGATGACGAGACTTTAAGAATCGGCATTTATCAATCATCACGCACTTACAAACGCACCATTGAATCAACGCAGCGCCTTCAAAATGCATATGGTATAACTATTATTACGAAGGAATGATAAAATATACTTTTGCGTTATGTGCAGCATGACAAAAGCCATTAAAGCTTCGCGTTATGCTCTTCGCCCATCGACTTCCAGAAAGATTTCGGAACCGTATGTATTGTTATTTGTCACGCAATTCCACAAAAGCTCGTCTCTGCGCACGTGATATAAATAATATCACGGGGTGATGACAAAGGCGGTGCGTCCCACGCTTACTACGAACCGAGATTGCGACAAATGTACACGTCTCCATTTACCAAACGACTGCTGCTCTCGCCACGCAATGTGAGAAGGTTTTAATAAAAATAATATCATAATATTAATAATATTATTAATAATATCATAATATTGTACAACCGGTGAAAATATAACGACACCGCGAGTTTATTATTGAATTCGTATTGCTTATGACGAGCACACGATTCACGTGTTCATCTAAGATCATTATATATTATAACAAATACCTACCTAATATTATAGGCACAATAATATATTACGGGTAAACTGACCGATCAGATGATTCCACTAATCCCAATACATACACGTAGAAGCGTATATAATTTTACTCTACACACTTACACGTTAATAATACACGCGTGATGTATAATAATATGTATATAAGATAAACACACGCCCAAGTATATTATAGTGTTGTGTGGAACCACATTACGCGTGTTAGCGTGTAATGGCCGTGTCTAAATTCCGTGTCATACATTACAGCGGCACCGGTAGATTTAATACACTAGTAATATTACCAGTATCGTAATGTAATAATGTGTGTGTGTGTGTGAATGTGTGAGCGCGCGCGCGCGTTTCTTTGATTGACATTAATATACCTCTATTGCCTCTTTGGCGCGCGATGAAAACTCTCACGGTCATCGTACATACACACACACACACACACACACACGCATACATATGTACAGATATATTATATAGTAGTGGCCCAATTAGCTACATTTATATGTATTTATATATACATATTGTAATATATTATATTGAAATGAAGACAAAAAATAATAATATAACGATAATGATAAAGAAAAAATAAAAAAATTAAAATTATAAATAATAACCGCGCAGCGGCGTTACGGATATTATTATTATATAATGCAATAATTACATGGGCGTGAACCAGTATCTATAAATTACCGACATAACGATCTGCATCTTAGGTTTCTCTACTAATATAATATGGTTTATAAACGAGTTCAAAGGAGGCTGCGGCGGCGGTATATAGGTATTTTTGCCCCAAGCCGGCACCCCCTCCGCGCGTGCTGTCACCGCCGCCGCTGATAAACGTACATATTTCCGCTATATATGTGTATATATATACATTTATAAAATGTAGATACGGTTCGCGCGACACGCGCATTTAAATAAAATCATTTTAAATCAACAGACTGTCAGGATAGAACCGTATCATTATTAATATAATACTATTTTCTTCGGCAGCCACACGCCACCGTTCCCGCGCATTGTCGCTGCTTCAGCGGCCGAGGCGGCGGCGTTTATAGTATTTAAAAAAACACGATTATTATACTGCTGCATATTGTAATATATCTGTACACACGATGACTGTTTCATAATAGAACACTCTCGTTTCACTCGGCCCATAACGATGCGTGTTTTCGATTTAATGTACGTCGGATTTCACACACCGTACTTATTTGGGAAGTGTTGTGCGTATAAAAATCGAATACCGAACGGGCAAAGTACGTATATACAGTTGCATCGTCTAATCAAGTTTAATATTTTATAGATCTGCAGGAGTGGCCATCGATGGACCACATTATAAGAAAGTAGATAAATTATCGTGAACCAATAAATTTGATTTATAATAACATTGCAGTAGTAAATATATGCATATATATTTTCATAATGGTTCATTTAATAATGGAAAAAATCCAACGCGTAGTTCAAAATTGCTTTTTTCCCAAAAGTAATGAAATTATGAAATTGACGAGTTGGCCGCATTAAAATCAACTTATATCTAGACAGTAGATGAGCGGGAGGCACGCAGTGAAGTACAATAATGCAGCAGGGGCTACCCCAGAAAATGTCGTCTCGCCCAAGGCCGCTCATCTCAAACATAAAACATACAACCTTGTATACTTGTACTACTGTTGAAATAAATAATAAGTGACACACGTCAATTCTAGATTTGTGAAAATAACATTGCGTATAGAGGCGAATATGAATTGCATAGAAAACAATCATTAGTCGACTGAGGAACAACGATGATGTAGTACACATGTACATACTCGTCGTGTGGTGTATGCGCAAATAGATGCATACCAATGTAATGATTTAATATACATAGGCATGCTCAAAAGGAAAGGAGTTAGTAAGTTAATCCCCCCCCCCATTGCCTATTATTAATTTTTATTGATTTTACACTTTTATATAATTTGTTTATCAAATTACGAAATGACAGTAATTTTCTAAAAACCTTTATTTTATTTTTTTTTAGTTATGTTATTATTCCGATTAAATATATACTAAGCTATATAGAATTATATTATTTGATTTTAATTATGATTACATGCCTAACCACTATTTTATACCTGTTACCACGTCCAGCGCCGGATTTAAGTTTCAAGAGGTCGAGCTTTAAATACCAATTAGAGGCCTCTTGAAAGAAATTTGCTCATCTTAACACTTATATATTTATTTAATTAATACATGTTAATGTAATTTAATTTTAATTTAAGTACCTATTAAATTACTATTAAATAAATACCTATTAAATAATTACTACTTAATTATTAAATACATTTAAAAAAAGCAATAAAATATAGCAAAAATGAAAAATTTTTCATTTTGGTTTTATTTGTCCCTTAAAGCTTGAGGCTTCGATGTATTTTAACCCTTGTACCTCTACTAAATATGGCAATGACTGTCACCATATTATGGTTTATAAGATATGATCTCTCTGACTTCATATCAAGTGATAAGTGCTTTAAGTTTAAAATTCTAGAACTACATATTAGTTATTACAATATTTTGAAATAGCGATTCTGAAAATATTAAAAATTATGACCATACATTTAAATTCTTATTTAATTATTATCTGGAATTTAAATTAGAATTATTCTGTTTTTATACATTTTTATTTTCATATGGTTTACCTTTATGTAAACTTTTGTATTAATGTAACCTTGAAATGAAAAAAGTAGTAAATCTTGCTGAAGCCACTTTCTAATATTCAAAATTTACGGGAAGAAATAAATTATTAATTTAAAAAATTGTTTAAAGAAACTGAGGTTAGGTTTCTAAAAAGATCTCTCTTGATTATCTAGGAGACCTTCAAATTTAATTTATAAAAATCATTTCCAATAGAAAACGGTTTAGAAAAAACCTCGTAACCTTGATTTTGTTCTCTAATTTATTGTGTTCTAATTAAAAAGTTTAATTCAATAAATATTTTGTCGTATAAATATTATACATTATTTATTTATATTTTGTAAAATTTCTTACTACTATTTTGATTCCTATAGAAGTAATGAAAAAACATGTCAGCCCTTCATTCAAAATTCCTGAATACACCTCCGTATATATTTATATATATATATATATACATTATATTGTGTACACGTATAGAATATTATAATAAACGCTGTACACACAAATATTTGTATCGCAGCAGAATTCGCGACGGTGATCAGCGATCGGTGTAAATGATTTCGCGGTGATCATTTTTACCAAACACCGTCAATCGCGAGCCCGTAAGCTATAGCGCGTAATAATGCGTTTATTAATATCGAGAATATTTTGTAATAATATTACGATGTATGTACACGCCCAGAGGCCGTCGCGATAAATAAATTGAGGATACAGGCAGGAGAAGCGATGCGTGTTCAAACTGGGGGCCTCCGCGGTGGCTGTAGCGTTTTCACTTCACACCCCACTACGTTGTCGTCACCCGCCAACGTTAAGATTCAACGGTTTGGAATCGAAGGGAAATTTTTTTTATTTTAATTAAAACACATTTCATTTCGTTTTCACTCTTCCTATACATCTAACATAGCAATAATTGAAATCGTTTAACCATTCTCGTTGTGCCAACCTCGGATTCACGTTTATCGACAACAGAATCCCCTTATTCTAAGGGATAATCAAACTATTTTAGATAAAGATTCAATTTTTAATATTAATAATATATGTACTTATAAGCTAAGCTTATACGCACGTATACTATTGAAACAGTCTTTTAAAAAATTATTTTTTATCATTCTATTTTCTAGAAAGAAATTTTTCTTTTTTTACTGTTCGAAAAAATGTTGGTATAGTTTACTAATATAAATATTTTTCATGAGTATCACTTTTGATGGAGATCAAATTTTTTTTTGAGAACTACTTTGAAAATAAATTTAAGGCACTCTAGGTGTTTTAGAACATCAATTTCTTTTATAAAATGTTAATTTTATAAGTCTATGATGCTAATTTATCCCGTTGAAAAGTTAAAGAAATAAAAAAATAAGAACCGATCGCTTGTATGCAGTGGCTTTTTTTTAGGAGGAGTGGGGACCCGGGTCTAGAAGTCCCCAGAAGGAGAAAAAGGTTCAAAAGTTATAGATGATTTGCTACAAAGGTATATAGAAATAGAACATTAATGAATACCATGCGGTTATAAATAATTCTTAATATGTATTTATAATAATAATAGAATTGTATAATTATTAATTTATACCTTATATATATATATATTCATAATATTATAAACTTCTTTTTAAGAAAAATTTAAAACTCCCCACATAAAATTTAAAAATACTCCTCTGCGTGTATGGTCAAGTGTATTTACATGCAACATATATCTATCCGAGTTAACACGTAATGTATTAAGTATGATTCACACTAGACAGACACGTACCGACAGACACCGTACTGTACCGTTCAAATATACTATACTTATGATTGTTCCCGTACCTACATTTTCGCTACAACATCGTAAAGTGACCGTATCAGACACGTGCAGTGTTAGGAACAGATAACAAAAAAATCATCTGGATAAAGATAAAGATAACAACACTAAATTTTATCTAAAATACAGATAAAAGATAAACAAATTAAATTCATCTAACAAAAAGATAAAAGATAAAAATATTTTATCTAGATAAATAACAGATAATTATAAAAATTAAAATTAAAACAACTAGATAATTAAAAAAAATATATATACCGTCATGCAAGTATACTATATAATATGTTAATTTTCGACTTAATTAATTATATAATGTTGTGTATCACCAAACATTAATTTCGACACATATTATGTAAGGAACCAATAAGAGCCAAGGGAGTTACAAAGGTATAAATAAAAACGGGAGAAGTCACCCTGCTAGGTGTCGAGTGGACCAAAAACAAAACACACCTAGTTAATAATATTTTTAGAAATAACATGTATTACAAGTTAAAATAAATTAAAATAAATACTTCAAATCAAATTATAACACTTTTAAAAATTAATATGAATTAAAAATATTATTAAAAATAAAAATAATACAAGATAATGATTACTCACAAGTCACATTATATAGGTATATTTTAAGCTGGTTTAGAGATAGTTTATAGTCCATAGATTTATGTTATAAAATATAAAACCAGATTTTCACCAACGCATTTCACGTATTGCTCGTCAGACTTATCAATTGTCATTAATATCAGGATATGTCAATGTATTATTATTTATATTAATTTCAGACGTATAGTGAATACGGAAAGAATAGACGGCTGGTTTATCTTTATTTCTCAATGAATAATATTCTATTCTATGGAACTTTGTTTGGGACGGCGGTGGTTATAACTTGTCATCTGTTCTATTATTCGTATTTTAATTATAATTTAAAAATATTTATAAAATTCTGGGAAATAACACTGATCGTGACATATTTCTCGCGACAGTAATATACTAAGATAGGCTATTTATATAAATTAATTAGTTTATTATAAACCAAATATAGAATATTAATTACTAATAACTAATAAATAATAAGTACCTACTAAATAGGAATAATTAATAGTCTTTTCAGAAAAACGTCATATATTTTTAGCCCTGGATGTTATTTTACGTACACGTTGTACCTGAGATAATGAGAATAAAAATTAAACATTTTGAAACAGATCCACCTAATTTTAACCAAAAAATTTATCTTGTAAATCTATCTATTTATCTATTTATCTAGATAAGTTAAATTTTTATCTAAAATAAATACTTAGATAACTTATATATATTTATCTAGATAAGATAAAAAATAAAAAAATAATTATCTGGATAATTTATCTAGATAAATTTATCTAGATAAGTCCTAACACTGGACACGTGCCGTCTCGACAAAACATTCTCGCGCGGAATGTCGGACGGACTCTGTCGGTTCGTTACGTGTATGAACGAAACGGAAACGTTTAAATGCGAATTACTGTATTTAAAATATTTTTCGGAACGGTATGGTACGGTGTTTGTCGGTACGTGTCTGACTAGTGTGAATCATACCTAATGCTATAATTAATGAATGTACAATGGGCAAGGATTCAGAACGTTCACCAAAAATGTAATGACTTTTATTTTTTAAGTCAGTTTTATTAAGGCTTTTTAAAATTTTATAAAAATTACGATTGTACAGCACCTGAACTTTGTATACTGTACTTCCGAATACAATATTTGCTAAATGTTGTGTGTTGATAACGATGTTTAAAGCGTGTTCGTTATTTTTACCGAACTGTGTTATTATAATTTCTAATATTATTTGAACCGGTTATCAGTGGTGTTGATGTCAAATCACACGAGTGTCTTTCATAATAGTAATCTGTTAGCAACCATGTATTTATTAATTATCATTCAACTGTAAGTGAATTATATTTTATTTACAAACCATGATGGTACGCGGTAATTTGATACGTATGTACGTAAGTGTTCACGCATTTAATTCCACGCTAAAATTCCATTCCATTTCGAACCTAGTCAATAATTATCATGTAAACACATTAAAATTCTATACATTATTATATTATTATGTATAATATATAATTTTTTTTTTTTTGTTATTTGTTTTTTAAGAGTTTTATTAGTCAATATAAATATCATTGTTCATTTTCTTGTAATCTTTAAAGTAATCTGTTGGAAAATAAACCATATTAATCATCGTGTACATTATAATGTTATGAATGTTACTCAGAGAACTTGTAAGTGGATTTTTATGCACAAGTCGTTTGTTAAAAATTGTATAACAAAAATGCGTGCTTTAAAATTTCAAAAAATCACTACGATTACTAAACAACTTTTCACGCACATCAAGTACGCAGTACTCGTATATAGCTTCTGTAAAGTATATCGATTGATCATTATAATATTATGTTCTGTATATTGTGTGCATTGTTTTATCACGTACGGCGGTCGTACAACTCGTACAAGTTTACGATAAAACGCAAATCGTGAACCGGCGAGAGATAATTTATACATATCAACGCTCCTATTGTTTTATTATTTTTTCAGGGAAAACTTTTTCATTTGAATGTTTATTGCATGCCATAAACATCTCTAGAATGCACACAATAATATTCTAGTATAATTTTCTCTAGATGGAAAAATGCCTAAACACGCGTTTTTGTAAATCGTTTCGTCAATATAATATACATGATGACACTCTGTGTGACACTTTTACATAATATCTTTATCAATTTAATATCTTTTGATGTCTGTTTTGCATTTTTTTTTCTATACAAAAGTGAATTCGTGTATATAAACTAAAAGTTTCAGGAATTTCAACGTTTCAATTTAAAAATGAGTTTTATTTTAAAAGTTTAAACAAATACTATTCACGTCTAAAAATGTAAAATAGTATTAAAAATATATATAGTACTATGTTGTAAATTTAATCCAAAAATGTTAACAATTGCATAATTTATAGCATCGTAAAAGTAGAGGCCAATTTTGACTCTAGCGCAGGGATTCTCAACTTTTACACTTTACAGCATACCCATTTGTTGTGATTTATGTTTATAAATGAATAAATACATAAATATAACATAAAAGTATAGAACTATATATACATTATAAACTATATATGATATTGTGATCATTTGATTTTACAATGAAATGTCAAACCAATATTAATGTAACATTTATGACTGATGTGCTTATAGAAATTTGCTTCAATTTTTGAATTAGAAGGAAAAATGTTATTATAATTTATTTCTACTCCCTGATTTGATATAATTGGACATATTAAGCTAAAACAAGAGTAAAATTTGTCCACATTTAATGCTGATAAACGTAAAATATTGTTTTTCTTCGTAAACTTGTTCCAACGAATTGACCCGTTTTTGCACTAAATCAAAACTGACTAAGAATTATTTAAACTAGTCAAAGTTTTATGATAACCAACTTAATGTACAGTGTCTTAAACAGATTTAGATAAATTATCATCCAAACGTAGAAAAGAACGTTTAAAAAGTGATATTTCAAAATGTTACTGAAAACAATAGTTGTATTTTCCTAGATTTATGGTCCATGATATCTAACTAATATGTTGTTAATAGGTGTTCATTTATTTTCATATTTTTCGATAAGATAATTTTTTTCCCTTTTACATGTATGCATTATTATACTATGCACGGGTCGCAGGCCAGAAGCCAATGACTTGTACGGCCAGAGGGCTATGCTATTAAATGATGTGTCAAATAAATCAAATTTAAGAAAATACAATAAAGATAAACTACCATTATTATTATTACTATTATTATACTAAGAAGGCGCTTATAATGTAAGACCTAGCATAATTATAAATTTTTCAATGCGAAAAACATGGTGTATGTGTGCGTGTTAAATGGCGGTAAATGTAATTATTTTCATATGATATTGTTGTTTTATTAGTATTATTTTTTATGACGAAAAATATGTACAGTTTTATACGTTTACTGACGTATTAACGGGTTTGAAGACATTTAAATGGCGTGATTTAAATTGAGTGAATAGCTAATACATGTCTACATAATAAAAATATCTTCATCTGACCGATTATGCATCACTTTTTTGTATAGCCTATTTCAGTTTAAGCTGTATTATATCTTTTAAAATTTTTGAACAGTCAAATAAATCATTAAATTAAAACATATCTAAATAGTAATTACAAGTAGCTTTTATTTTCAGCATATTAATATTAATGAGCTATCACTCTATATACACCTATGTACATTAAAAAATATGTTAATCAGTGTATCTGATCATAAATTTTATATATGTCCGGGCAATGAACATTATATAACGTATGGGTTCTCACATTGGGCTTCATAAATTTAAGTTCCATGACCTAAATTTATAAGTAATTAAGTCCAAAAATAAATTAACCTTATTAAATCCTAAAAATGCATTACCGGTAAGTTAAAAAATAACTCAATTGATATATAAGTACTTAGATCAATACACTAATAATTGTAAATTATTAAAACTTCTCCTAACCTTAATATCAATAGTTGTATAGAATTATGTGTGTATTATTGATTAAAGTATCGGGTTAACATCACAACATTATTGCTTGTAATCAAATTGTAGAACAAAGCTATTTTGGATTAAAACTATTGTTTTGGTGTATTTTCATAAATCATTATAATCGATTTGACTGTAAACATACAATTTGACTACATTTAATTTATTACAACTTTTTTAGTATACAAGTAATTATGCAATTCAAGAAAAATTTTGAAGATTAACTTTTTGAAAATGTGGACATAATATTGGATTTAATTATATTACGCAATTTCGTATAATTTCATAATTTTATAAAAACTTATAATTCTGACAAAGTTAAACAAATTACATTTTAAAAACGCGTGTGTATTGATTTTCGTACGGCAGGTATGTAAATCATAAGAAACATAAGCGACAGTCGAAAAACAATCGGATAAACGTTTTATGATAATAAACGTAGATGTATTATCGGAATCGTTTTGGTCATATATTACATCGCAGTAATTTATTGAGATTCCATGGTATTAAACTGAATAACTTCCCCTGTATATAATGTTTACGCATCCATACGGAATACTTGCATTCCACTCGCACGTAGGTTGCACCCGACGGATTTCCATTATCTTATTAAATCACTCTAATTATTATTATTACAATATAATTATCATCATCGTTGTTGTTTTTGTATAATTGTAACGATTACTGACCTGGTTCTGCGAATCCGATTATCTCTTTAGTGCGGCCGTAAAAGTCGTCCGGCTCGGAATCGGCGTCTCTGACAGACGGCAACCGTGTACTGGGCGGCAACGTGTTACCGGTGGCCGCGTCAGGGTCGGCCGCAGTGAGCCCGGACAGCGGTTCGACGGCCAGCGCTTCCACCAGGAACCTCGTGGACCGCGCCTTGGTGATATTTGGCTTGGCGGCCATGCCCAGTTTGGATAGTATTTGCTCTTTGATCGCTTCTATCCGCTGCTTGTCCAGGCTGGACCTGGTGGCGTTGTCGTAATGTCGCCGGCCGCGTGGCCGATGCTTCCGCCGATGGTGGTGCCTGTTGGTGCCGGAAGTCGATAACGACGAGGAAACCGATGACGATGGCGACGGGAGCGCGGCACCAGATGCTCGCTTGCACCACGGACAGTGCTGTCGTCGGCCTTCCGACGTACCTGGAAGAAAACCGAATGAACGTGACGTTATTACACAT